>CM061145.1:6579875-6592375 GCA_030710495.1 Labroides dimidiatus
TTTTAAATACTTTTTCCTGGCCCTACTTATAAAAATTTGACATTGGCAGATTCCTCAGACCCTCTGGATTCTCACGGTGCGCTCATTTCTCTGATAGCTATAATAATAATAATAATAATAATAATAATAATAATAATAATAATAATAATAATAATAATAATAATAATAATGAATTTTATTTATAACGCACTTTACATTTGCGAAACAAATCTCAAAGTGCACAGGAATGAAAACAATAAAAACAGTGATTAAGGTAAAAACAGTGATTAAGAATAAAAACAGTGATTAAGACAATAAAAGCAATTAAAAGGAGTCAACAATAACCAAAATTAATCCAGATATGCAACACGAAATAAAAAGGTTTTCAGTCCTTCTTTAAAAGAGTCCACTGTCTGAAAGCCCTGTCACCCATAGTACTGAGCCGAGTCCTGGGCGGGTGCAGATGGTGCAGTTGGCCTGACCGGGTTCTGTCTGAAGTGTGTGGGTGGAGAAGTTCAGTGAGGTAGGTGGGGGCAGCACCGTGCAGACAGTGATGGGTTTGAAGGAGGATTTTGAATTCAATATGGAGGTGAACAGGTAGCCAGTGCAGAGTGCGAAGGATGGGCGTGATGTGGTCATGTTTACGCACCCTCATCAGGACCCGGGCAGCGCTGTTCTGAACATACTGAAGCCTTTTGAGGCTCTTGCCCGGGATCCCGAAGAGGAGTGCGTTACAGTAATCCAGCCTGGAGGTGACAAAGGCGTGGACGAGCCTCTCTGCAGCAGGGCGGGAGAGAGATGGTCGGAGTTTGGCAATATTACGGAGGTGAAAGAAGGAAGTTTTGCAAATATGAGTTATATGATGGTTAAAGCTAAGATGGGGGTCGAACCTGACACCCAAATTAGTAACTGAGGGGGAGAGGGGAAAGTTGTGACCGAGAAAGGAGACAGAGGAAATGACTGTGGAATGGAGCTGGTGTGGAGTGCCAATTTGGATGGCCTCTGTTTTAGAGCTGTTTAACTGTAAGAAATTTTCGCTCATCCAAGCCTTTATCTCCTCCAGGCAGGAGTCCAGCTGAGTGACAGAGGATGGGGGGTGGAGGAGGGGGTGACCTTTATGTAAAGCTGAGTGTCGTCAGCATAGCAGTGGAATTGAATTTCATGCCTGCTGACGACACGACCAAGGGGGAGCATGTATATGGTGAAAAGGGTTGGACCGAGGACAGAGCCCTGGGGGACCCCACAGGTGACAGTGTGGGGGCTGGATTTAGTGTCCCCCAGGGCTACGAACTCAGTCCTTCCCGTGAGATATGAATGAAACCATTTGAGTGCAGTGCCAGTGATACCAACATCATGTTGCAGGCGGTGAAGGAGGATATGGTGATCAACTGTATCAAATGCAGCAGAGAGGTCGAGAAGGATGAGGAGGGAGGTGGAGCCGGAGTCAGAGGTCATCAGGAGGTCATTAGTGACTCTGATGAGGGCTGTCTCTGTGCTGTGGGAGGGGCGGAAACCAGATTGGAATTTTTCGTACAGTTTATTGAGTTTAAGATGGCTGTGAAGTTGAATGGATACAATTCTTTCCAGAGTTTTGGAGATGAAGGGGAGGTTGGAGATGGGTCTATAATTTGACAGAGGTTCGGGATCGAGAGTGGGCTTTTTGAGGAGGGGCTTGATTATAGCTGTTTTGAGGCTGGTTGGAACATGGCCGGTTTGAAGAGAGAGGTTTATGATGTTTGTGATAAAATGGCTGATGGAGGGGCAATGAGCTTTAAGCAGAGGGGAGGGGAGGGGGTCGAGGGAGCAAGTGGACGGTTTGGATTTACTGATGACCTTCTCGACCTCCTGCTGCACTGTGGGGTAAAAGTGAGACAGTAGTGTGGTGGGTGTAGTGTCATGTGCTGGGATGGAACTGTTGGTGATGGAGAGAGATGCGCGGATGTTGTGTATTTTGGAAGTAAAAAAGTCCATGAATTTATCGCACTGTGTGACTGTCTGGTTGTGGTGTGGTGGAATCTGAGGTTTGAGCAGGTGTTTGATGGTGGTGAAGAGTTGTTTGGAGTTACCTGGGTTATTGTTAATGATGTTGGAGTAGTGTGCTGACCTGGCCTTGGAGAGTTCCTTGGCATATCTCCGCTGATGATCCCGGTAGGCCAACTTATGCACCGTCAGCCCTGATGTGACATAGGCCCGCTTCAGGACACGGCCAGTCCTTTTTAAATTTCTCAGCTCCTCTGTGAACCAGGGGGCGGAGCGGGTGAAAGTGACTGATCTGGTTTTCAGTGGTGCGTGAAAGTCCAGTATGGCCTAAAGGTTATTATTGTAGTAGTCCATGAGATCGGTGACTGACGTGTTCAGAGGTGGGGAAAGGAGCTGGAAGTGTTGACTGAGGGAGGTGGGGTCAATGTTTCTGAGGTTTCTGAAGGAGATGAGACGTTGTGGTTTGGCAAGGGGGGAGGGGAGAGGGATCCTGAAAGTGACTGCATGGTGATCTGAAATTCCAATGTCCTAGATCTGAAGGTCTGAGATGTGTATGGAGTCAGTGATAATCAAGTCCAACGTGTGGCCTTTTGAGTGGGTGGAACCGGTAACAGATTGGTGGAGATTGAGACAGTCCAGGATCTGATTGAAGTCAGCTGCCAGACGGCAGGAGGGTGAGTCCATGTGGATATTGAAATCCCCTAATACCAGAATATTGGAGTGTGAGATGCAAAGTGAAATAAGAAAATCATGAATTTCAGAAAGGAATGATGGATGTGGTTTTGGGGGGCGATAAATGAGTGCTATGATAGCAGAAGTGGTGTGATGTGATGTAGAGTGTTTGCAGCTAAAAACCAGGTGTTCAAAACTGTTGACAGGTGGGATGGACAGTAAGGAGGTTTGAATGTTGCTGCGATGAAAAACAGCGAGGCCACCCCCCCGGCCAAGGTCCGGGCCTTGCTGAGGTAGTTGTATCCAGGGGGGCAGGCCTCATTGAGGACAGAGAAAACATCCGGCTGTTGCCAGGTCTCTGTAAGACAGAGAATGTCTATTTCCTTCTGTGTTATACGGTTGTTTATAAGTCCAGCTTTGTTTGAGAGAGACTGTACATTTAACAGTTCCAGTGTGGAATGGGAAGCGGAGTTGAGTCCATATAGGGGGCGAAGGGCGCTGCGATCCACTCCGGGTTTTCTGTCCAGCAGACCGCCCCTCTCTTTGGTGGACAGAGCGGCGGCGTTCTGATGACGCCATCGTTGCATGACGCAGCGCCGTGCAGACCAGAGGGATGTTATGGGTTGGTGAGAGTAATCGTGATCGCCGTTTTTGGACAAAACAAACCGGCAACTAGATCCTCTGTGGACGTAGCGGTGTCTGCAGGGTAGTTGGAGTCGACCAGATGGAGCACTGATGTGACAGGAGCTCTGAAGCGGCGCGGGGATGCCGGTGGAGTAGCCTGGATCGTTGGAGTTAGCCATTAGCCAGGGTGCCAACGAGCGACGATGGATGACAGTCGCACAGCTCAGGATGACCCAGAGCATCCAACAGGACAGCAGTCCGCTTGCGTGCATCAACTCATGCCCAGATGACAAGCAGGAGCCGGGGAGACCAGTGAGACGGAGAGAGGACAGTTCACAAGCCGGCACTGAGGTATGATAGGAGGCTAGCACCGTGCTAGCAACACAGTCCTAGCTGAAACAGGGGCTTGTCGATTGCCCAGACAGAATTAGGTTCCCGTTGTTTTCCCGGGGAAGCGGTACTGAGGTAGACTGAGTCTGTGAGGTTTTCTGGGGGTCTGGGCACGGAGAAGCGGCGAACATACAACGCCAGCGTCCTCTCCGAGCGTCCCAGCATCCCAGCTCCAGACCCTAGAGCTCAATAGCTATAACGGTTTGGCCACAGCGAGCGTTTGTTCGGACCATTTCTCACCCCAAAATCCAGCCTGAGAGCAGCTGTCACAAAGAAGTGACCATTAAACTCAGCAGCTGTCCTTTGAAGTCCCATCACCATGGAAACCATGCAGCTGCTCATGAATGATGACTCATAAGGACATTCTGGGGCATTCGGGGAGAGCCTGGCTATATTATCAAAACAAGCACACACACACACAGAGTCAGGATTTGTTTTGAATCAAATAACTCAATTTAAACCATGTATTTTTAATGAAAGCTTACACACAAAGGTTTTCTTATCCTTGAAAGGGCATGTAAAGGGTTCAAACGTGTATGTGTATGTGTGTGTGTGTGTGTGTGTGTGTGTGTGTGTAATGATGATGTTAAAGGTACCTCAGTTCACACAAAACCCCCTCACATTTAAGTGCACGTAATGCTCATGTCTGTGTGTGTGTGTGTGTGTGTGTGTGTGTGTGTTTGTGTGTGTGTGTTTGTGTTCTTGTGTGTTTGTCTGTGTGTGTGTGTGTCTATGTGTATGTTTGTGTGAGTGTGTGTGCGTTTGTGTGAGTGTGTGTGTGTGTGTGTGTGTGTGTGTGTGTGTGTGTGTGTGTGTGTGTGTTTGTCTGTGTGTGCGTGTGTGTGTGTCTGTGTGTGTGTGTGTGTGTGTGTGTGTGTGTATGTTTGGGTGAGTGTGTGTGTGTGTGTACTTTACTTCACGTGATTTTATGCTATTTACACATAACTCATAGACTTTGCTATTATTTACATTTTTTTCAACATTTTATTGTTTAAACAGTCTAAAGACTTCTTCAGTTCTTCTTTGCTCCTTCTTTTCATACAACTTTCTCATTTCTTAATTGTTCTCACTCCTTCTTCTTTACTTCCTTCTTTTTCTTCATCACCCCTTCCCCCTCACTCCTTTCTTCATCACTCAGGCTTCACTTTCTTCCTCACTGCTTCTTCAGTCTTTTTTCCCCACTATTTCTTTCTCACTTCTTTTACGCTCCATCTTCCTCTTTACTTTTTTACTCACTCTTTCTTTTTCAATCCTTCTACCTCACTTCCTGGTCTTCTTCACCACTACTGCTTCACTCTTTCTTCTTCACTTTTTTTCACATTTCCATGGTATGATTTTTCTTACACCTTTCAGCAATTTATTTCACATTTTTCCACATTTTCAGCTTTTTTTTCACGATTTCAAGTCTTTAGCGTCAGCATTCCAATGCATTTTCTACAAGGAAATGCAACTTCTCTAGTTGTTTATGGGACTTTTTAGTCGGTTTTTCAGGGTTTTTTTCGGCCAAATATTGCCGAAATTCTTAGAAAAGTCATAGCACACCATTCTGGACCGAGCCGCACATTTTGATATATAATTTGTTGGGGTTTTCTCAAAGCTCTGGGAGGAGAAGCGAACCGAAATAAAAAAAGAAAGAAAAAAAAGAAACAAACGGAAGAACAATAGTGGCTCATGCGAAGCCCGAGCCCCTAATTAAAACAGTCACTAAGAGGAGCCCTGAAACAGATCATCATCATCATCATCATCATCATCATCATCATGAGTCAGTTTCTAAACACTTGGTTTGTGATGAGCTGTGATTAAAACAGTTTGACAGATTATTAAGAACAAAATGCTGAACACAACTTTATTCAAATCAACATTACACAGAATCAATCCAGAGTTTGTGTCAGATTGATTTTCTGATTCACCATTAAAACAAAAACAGTCTGTCTAATAAATGAGTCCAAACTGTGTCACTGTTTTCTTCAGATTCCTGAACATAGATTTATAATATTACACGTTTATATACATTTAGGGTAAATGTGATTTTTGGATTAAGACATGCTCGTAGTAACAGACAGAAAAATGATTCATTGATTTCATTGATCAGTTTAAAGAATCTGACTCAGACTTTTCTGACTCACTTTTTATCAAACACATTGAAGAAAAACAGTCTGAATGAGGCCTGATTTTTTCAGCATAGAGATGTAAATGAGTCAAGTTCAGTCAGTCAGTTTTCCACTGAGTCCTGCTCTTTGATAACATTCAGACTGATGTGACAGGATAGAAAGAGTCAAAGAATCAGCTGAAGTTTGTGTGTGTTAGTGCAGAGGGTGAACTGTTCTTCAGCAGCTGTTTGTGTTTGTGTAGAGAGGAGGAGACTCTCCCTCCTACACACAACACACACTCACTGAGGAACCAGGAAACCACAACCTAAACCCAGGATACAGAGGTTCAGTGAAGGTGGTGTTGAAGGTGTGGAGGTGGATCAGTGTGTCAGAGGAGACTCTGTAGAAGGACAGAGTGCCAGCAGGACAGTCCACATACACTGCTACTCTGTGAGAGTCAGAGGACAAGGAGAGAAGGAGGAGTGTTCTACTGTTATTGTGAAGGACAGAGTAACCTTTATCAGAGCAGATCAGACTCCAGGACTGATCATTCCATCCAAACCCACAGTCAGAACTGTTTCCCTTCCTTCTGATTCCTCTGTAACTCACTGATATAAAAACCTCTCCTCTCCACTCGACCTCCCAGTAACAGCGACCAGTCAGACCATCTCTACACAGCAGCTGAACCCAGAAGTTAAATCTGTCTGGATGATCAGGATATGACTGATCCTCTCTCACACGTGTCACCTTCCTGTTGTTTTCAGACAGTCTGAGCTCTCTGTGTGCTGTGTTTGAGTCCAGAGTGAGTTCACAGAAATCTGATGGAGAGAAAAAGACAAAACACAGCAGCAGTTTATCATCAGACACACCTGAAGGCTTTATTCTTTGTTAGCTGACAGTCTGCTGTTTGCTCATCAGGAGTCAAACTGATTCCACACTTACACTTCTTCACACCAGGTTTTAACCTCTGCTGTCCACCATGGTCCACCCTGGAGGAAGAAACACAGTCAGAATGATTTTCTGTCCAACATGAGTCCAAACTGCTGCTCAACATGAAGCAGTGATCCTCAGTTTGTCACTGTGACAGAGAAACAGGCTGAAACTCATCTGAGCCAACTGTCTCCATCACTCTCTCACTTTTTCTGACAGTGTTGAGATCCTGGCAGAAAAAGAAGAACAAAAAGAGTCAAAAAGCAAAGGCTGCCTGTTGCTCTTTGGATCCATAAAGTCCACATCCTGCTCCTCATGTCCTCTTTGAAATGAGTGATGCCAAATCTTGTGCTGTGTCCCAATTCAGGAGCTGCATCCTCCGAAGGACCCGTCTCCCGAAAGCCATTCCTTCGGAGGACGGGTAGGCCTGTCCTCTGGAGGCTGGGTAGGCCGTGTCCACCGTTGTAAATGGGACAGTCCTAGCCTTCCGATTTTTTCCTGGTTGCATCACCAGATATCTCCGCCCTTACCCTTAAATCAAGATTTCTGCAACCCAATTTATAATCCTAAACTTGTTTTTTTAATTCAGTCAAAATGTTTAACCGAACATAATGCTGATTTATGCCATATGGTAATGAATTACCAGCCTCACGTATTTTAACTGAAAGTTAAAATTCGAAGGTTTTCCAGTTCCCCTCGGAGGTCACGTTAACTGATTATTCTCCATCTTTTGACAGAATTTTTTGATCAATGATGGAAGAATCTGAAGGTCATTTTGATGGATTAGAAACCCCGACAGTGATCCAGTCCACTTCAACTGTCACACAGTCATTCACTTATCACATATTTCACCTGCAGCAGACCCCTCTACAGTTAGTGTTAAGCATGCATAATTAATGAGGTATGGTGTTGTCCTGTTTATGATCTCTCATTCTCTGACCTGCTGGCTTGTCTCATCCTATTAAACGTTGGCATCGATTGGCACGACTCACACGGGACTGAAGCCGCCTCTCTTTTTACATTAAGACCAAATAAATGCTCCAGGATTTACTCCCGGTGAGGCAGATTCTGGCAGGATCAGGGAACCCGTCTTTTCAAATAGTCTTGCCGACTGCTCATTGCTTCACTGGGTGAAATGTTTCCAGACTTTAAAATGCACGCTGAAGCAGCGCTGCTCATTCCAGTATCTAGTGTAGCAGAACGGAGCTTCAGCTTCCAGAACAAAAACCAGCCGCCCGAAGTCAGCTGACTGAGGCAGAGAAGCTAAACCTGATGCTGTGATCTCCTCTACTGCTCTTTCACCTAATGACCTGAAAAAAAAAGTTCCACTTCCTATGAGAGCGATTTCTTTCTTTACAAAGCTGCTGACAGCAGGGTCAGTATTATAATTTGTATTTTCTATTAGTTGTCTTCAACTCTTTTTGCCCAATAAAAAATAAATTGCCATGAGCAATAAATGCTAAAATATATAATTAATAATTAATATGTCTCATTGTCGATTTTTTGATTGAGGGATCATTATTCATTATGACGGATTTTTACGACCCCAACCGTCAAAATGACCGATAAGTAAAACATATAGCTCAACATCTGATTCCACGTATCCGGCGTTGGATGTTAAAATTAATAAAAATCGAGTATAAACCCAATACTTACATTTAAAAGTAAAATTAATACCACCTAATGTCACTATTGTGCAATTTCCCTCGTTCTTTTTCGGGACTGAGCAGCGGTGGGCAAAGGATCTTGGGATATGGAGGGCCGCGAAGAACAGTAGCGGTGCCTCCTCCAAAAAGAGACAAAGAAGGACGCATTTGTGGGCCGCATTTGGAGGATCTGCTGAATCTGCTCTTAAATGGGACGGCCTTCGCGCAGGTTGTGACGTTACTAGCCTTCAAATGCAGACCACGAAGGATGCAGCCCCTGAATTGAGACACAGCCCCACTCTCCCTCTGATCTGTCTCTTTAAAGCAGTCTGCTCCTTTTAGGAGTCAGCAGGAAAAATTCATGTCTATAATATTTGATCATTTTAATTTGATCAGACAACACTGTCTCATAGAGATGAGCTCTTTATATTTCTACATATTTTCAATCATTCTGATGTTCTGATGATGTAACATCTGCCTTCTTCATGCTCACACACATTATAAGAGGATGAACGCTCAGATGGGACTTTTTCTATAGAGAACAGAACCATCAAAGAAGTGAAGACATGCTGCTGTTTCTATTAAACAGAGTTTTGTTTCTATTTGATGCTCTTCTGCTGGTCTGTGTGTTTCCTGGTTCAGGTCCAATCACTACTCTGAAAAGAATCCAACAGATTCAGTCTTTGAGCTCTTGTTGTCTGGTTATACCTCAGTGTGTCCAGTCTGCAGAGTGGATCCTCCAGTCCAGCAGAAAGCTGCTTCACTCCTGAGTCTCCTGGATGATTGTAGCTCAGGTCCAGCTCTCTCAGGTGTGAGGGGTTGGAGCTCAGAGCTGAGGCCAGAGAAGCACAGCCTCTCTCTGTGATCAGACATCCTGACAGTCTGAGGTTAGAAAAAGAATCATGCAATAAGAAAAAGTCCACTGATTATCACTATTTCTTTATCTCTAACCTCAAGCAGGGGAAGCCAAAGACCTGACCTGAGAGTTTCCAGTTTACATTGTGGACTCTTCAGTCCAGCAGACAGAGTCTTCACTCCTGAATCCTGCAGGTCGTTGTGACTCAGGTCCAGCTCTCTGAGCCTGGAGGACTGTGAGCGGAGGACTGAGGACAGAGCTTCACAGCTTCTCTCTGACAGGTTACATCCACTCAGCCTGAAGGAGATCATGTAAAGAGAACAAACAAATGTTTTCAGAGTCATGAACAGAATCATTTATGTTTCAAATGTCTCTCATTCACTCACACAGCTTTGTTTGCAGCTCTGATCACTGGCAGCAGCCTCAGAAGAGCCTCCTCTGAAGCAGAGTATTTCTTCAGGTCAAACAGGTCCAGATCTTTGTCTGATGACAGTAAGATGAAGCCCAGAGCTGACCACTGAGCAGGAGACAGTTTCTCTGTGGTCATACGTCCTGATTGTAGGAACTGTTGGATCTGGTCCTGTAGAGACCGATCATTGAGTTCATTCAGACAGTGGAGCAGGTTGATGCTTTTCTCTGCAGACACATCCTCACTGAGCTTCTTCTTGATGAACTGGACTGTTTCCTGATTGGTCTGTGAGTCACTTCCTGTCTGTGTCAGCAGACCTCTCAGGAGACTCTGATTGGTCTGCAGAGAGAGACCCAGGAGGAAGCGCAGGAACAAGTCCAGGTGTCCGTTTGGACTCTGTAAGGCCTTGTCCACAGCACTCTGATGGAGGTGTTCCAGTTTAGGTTTGACTCTCGAGGCTCTAGACCACCAGGATGCTGTTTGTTGTTCTTCCATCAGGTTGAGTCCAGACTTGGTGAAGGTCAGATGGACATGAAGAGCAGCCAGAAACTCCTGAATGCTCAGATGGATGAAGCTGAACACCTTGTCCTGGTACAGTCCTCTCTCCTCTCTAAAGATCTGTGTGAACACTCCTGAGTACCAAGAGGCCTCCTTGATGTCGATGCCACACTCTGTCAGGTCTGATTCATAGAAGATCAGGTTTCCTTTCTGCAGCTGATCAAAAGCCAGTTTGCCCAGAGACTTGATCATCTTCCTGCTCTCTGGACTCCAGACTGGATCAGTCTCAGCTCCTCCTTCATACTTGATGTTCCTCAGTTTGGACTGAACCAGCAGGAAGTGGATGTACATCTGAGTCAGGGTCCTGGGCAACTGCCCCCCCTCTCTGGTCTTCAGCACGTCCTCCAGAACTGTAGCAGTGATCCAGCAGAAGACCGGGATGTGGCACATGATGTGTAGGCTTCTGGAGGTCTTGACGTGGGAGATGATTTTGTTAGCTAGCTTCTTCTTTCTGTACCTCTTCCTGAAGTACTCGTCCTTCTGAGGGTCACTGAACCCTCTGACCTCTGTCACCATGTCAACACACTCAGGAGGGATCTGATTGGCTGCTGCAGGTCGTGTGGTCATCCAGAGGCGAGCAGAGGGAAGCAGGTTCCCCCTGATGAGGTTTGTCAGCAGCACATCCACTGAGGTGGACTCTGTGACATCAGTCAGGATCTGATTGTTGTGGAAGTCCAGAGGAAGTCGACACTCATCCAGACCATCAAAGATGAAGAGGAGCTGGAACTCTTCAAACCTGCAGAGTCCTGCTTCTTTGGTTTGAGGAAAGAAGTGATGAACAAGTCCCACCAAGCTGAACTTTCTCTCTTTCAGCACATTCAGCTCTCTGAAGGTGAATGGAAATAGGAACTGGATGTCCTGGTTGCTTTTGTCTTCAGCCCAGTCCAGAGTGAACTTCTGTGTTAAGACTGTTTTCCCGATGCCAGCCACTCCCTTTGTCAGCACTCTTCTGATTGGTTCCTGTCTTCCAGGTGGGCCTTTAAAGAGGTCTTCTTGTCTGATGCTTGTTTCTGCTCTGTCTGGTGTCCTGGATGCTGCTTCAATCTGTCTGACCTCATGTTCCTCATTGACCTCTCCAGTCCCTCCCTCTGTGATGTAGAGCTCTGTGTAGATCTGCTTCAGAAGGGTTGGGTTTCCTGCTTTAGCGATCCCCTCAAACACACACTGGAACTTCTCCTTCAGCTCAGACTTCACTTTACGTCTGCACTCTGCAGCTTCAGTTCCTGAATGAAGAAAAAAAGAAATGTAATGAATGCGCTGAAGCTACAATCAGTCTGATGAGTTTCAGCTTTCAGACATCAGGATGGATTTGATTTGGCTCCTCTCTGAAATCTCTTCAGCTCATCAGTTGTGAACAGTTTGTCACAGCTCATAGATGTGATACAAACGTGTTCATCATATGAAGAGCAGAGTTTGAAATGTAAACCTCTCCCATGTTTCCTCTTTCCATCATGTTAAATGTGTTCAGATCCTCTTACTGCTCTGCAGACACTCAGCCAGCTCCTCCTGCTTCATTCTCCTCAGGAAGTGCAGAGTGATCTTCAGGAGCGCCTCTCTGCTCCTCCTCTGCTCTTCATCCTCATCCTCACTCTGACTCTCAAAGCATTCTGGGTAATCTGGACTCAGAGCTCTCTGGATCTTCTTCAGCTGGCTCTTTACAAAGCTGATAATGTTCTCCTGGAGCAGCTGGAACAGAAGAAAATGTCAGGTTGAACTTGTAGAAGGTAACATCAGATCATGTGTGACAGACAGAAAGCCTGCTGGTCTGCAGAGTCCAGCATGGAGACTGGATCACAAAACTGCTTCACCTCTTAGTCTGTGGATGCTCCTGTCTTCTACAAATCAAGTTTCTCTGAAATGAACTTCATGTTGGAGAAATCTCCTGGTGTGTTTTCATGCAGAAAAAGTCTGCAGTGACTTTAGACGTGATGTGTTTATTAGAATGAAGCTGAAAGCAGCAGCTGTCATTAACATGAAGCAAAGTGTTTGTGTTGTTTAAAGCTCAAACTGGACTCAGTTTGTGGACTCTGCTCACAAAGTCTGAGGGTGTGTGAGACCAGCATCCAGCATGACCGTTGACCTCTGACCTCTGAGTGTGTGCAGCTCAGAAATGTGCGGCTTCATTCAATCAGTCAAACACTGAGTGTGAAGAGAATTCAGGCAGAGATGATGTTTGCAGGGTAACCAGGAAACTATTCAGAAAGATCCAAACAGAATGAGTGTGTGCTCTGAGGCTCAGGAGGAGCTGTGTGTGTGTGTGTGTGTGTGTGTGTGTGTGTGTGTGTGTGTGTGTGTGTGTGTGTGTGTGTGTGTGTGTGTGTGTGTGTGTGTGTGTGTGTACATTTACACACCATCAATATGGAGTC